>JABBCR010001784.1:11882500-11885000 GCA_014849445.1 Cercopithecus mona | reverse complement strand
ACACACACACACACACACACACACACACACACACACACACACACACACACACACACACACACACACACACACACACACACACACACACACACACACACACACACACACACACACACACACACACACACACACACACACACACACACACACACACACACACACACACACACACACACACACACACACACACACACACACACACACACACACACACACACACACACACACACACACACACACACACACACACACACACACACACACACACACACACACACACACACACACACACACACACACACACACACACACACACACACACACACACACACACACACACACACACACACACACACACACACACACACACACACACACACACACACTCAAGGGAACATCCAAAACCTCCAAGATGGGAAACACTTCTAGTACAACAGGGAAAGGTAAAGACAGGAATAGTCAGATTCCCTCCAATAGCCCTTTAGGTCTCATGCTAAAATATTGAAAAGAGAATGAGAGGACTAGACATAAGAAGAAGCAACACATGATAAAATATTTTTGTTTCACTTGGGCCAAGGAAGCCATCCTCAGACTTGCCATCTTCTGGCCAAAATATGGATCAAATGAGGATTGGGTCTGTCAACTTTTAATTCAGTATGTAAATGACAAAAGTCCAGTCTCACAGGAAGAAATAGATTATGCTGTCTGCTGGAGAAAAGGACTTGTTCTCCTCTTTCCCCTAGAGAATGCAAGGGAAGTGTCAGATTTCACACTCCCCAAAGTAGGTGCAGTAAATCCAACCCCTAGGCAGAGAGATCCCAATGCCTGGGACCCTCTAAACCACTTTCCCCTGTTTAATTCCCCCCCACTTGACCTGTCCCCTCCCCAGACAGCTGCTGCCACCCCAGACCCAGTCCCAGATCCTTCTCCTACTCCTATTATTCCTTCCCCTTATAACCCTGACTCTAGGGAATTACTGATACCCCATGAGTCTGCTCCTTGTTAGCCTAAGTATCCTCCCTGAAGGAACTACAACATGAAATAGAGCAATGTAAAAAAGATATTCAAAATCTTCCTTTCCCCTCTACCTCTAAGGAATCAACTCCAACTCTCTTCCTTCCCCTACCCCAGGGAGGAGGAGCTATTGACTTTGTAAATGCTCCTTTGACTAGTTCAGAGGTTCGAGGTTTAAAGAAAGAACTTAAGCCACTGCTACATGACCTATACGGTATAACAGACCAAATTGCTCAATTCCTAGGTCCCCAGTTATATACCTGGGCCGAATTAATGTCCATCCTGGGTATCCTTGTCTTAGGGGAAGAAAGGGGGATGATTCGCAGGTTGGGAATGTGAACACCCTCCTGGCCAAAACGTTCCTGCAGCAGACCAGAAATTCCCAGCCCAAAATCCTCAATGGGATAACAACAACACAGTCCACTGGGAAAACATGAAAGATCTTAGGAAAATGATAATCAAAGGAATTTGGGAGTCAGTGCCCCATGCTCAGAATCTTTTCTGAGCCTTTGACTTAAAACAGGAAAAAGATGAAGACCCCGTGAAATTTCTAGAAAGACTAAGGGAACAAATAAGGAAATATACCGATTTAGATCCAGAAGACCTTCTTGGACAAGAAATGTTAAAGCTACATTTTGTCACAAATAGCTGGTCAGACACAACAAAGAAGTTGCAGAAACTAAAAAACTGAAAAAACCAGTCTGTAGAGGAACTCCTAGGAGAAGCACAAAAACTGTATGTGAGGAGAGATTAAGAAAAGCAAAAACAAAAAACGAAACTTATGCTATCCACCTTCCAACAGATGGCTTCAAGCCCACACACTTCTAAACAGAGACTCCAGGGGGCCAGGAATTATAAAGGGTCCAAACCCCTGTTTGGAGGACCCAAGCCTCCAGCTAGGGGAGCCAGACCCTCAGCTACCAGGCGCTGAACAGAGTATGGGGGAACAAGGTCAAAGAATCCTAGAACTGAGAGAGAGGAAGGAGAGGATAGGTGCTTCAAATGTGGAAGAACAGGCCACTTCAAAAGAGAATGCCCAAAGCAGGGGAAGAAAAAGGAAATTGTCCTGTTCATGGCATTTGAGGAGGAATAGGGAGATCAAGGGCTCTGTCTTTTCTATCTCAAGTCCCACCAAGAGCCCCTGATAAATTTAGAGGTGGGACCCAAACTTGAGCTTATCACCTTTTTAATAGATTCAGGGGCGCACTCTGTTTACTATTGGCCCTCTAATACAAACTACTCATTAGAGGAAATTTTTGTCTCAGGAGTAAAAGGGGAAGGATTTAAAGCCCAAGTTTTAGAAGAAACAGAAGTTAAATACAAAAATTGATAAACTAGTATTAAATTCCTACTAATCTCTGAAGCAAGAACAAACCTGTTAGGGAGAGACCTGATGTTAAAATTAGACATAGGCTTGCGTGTCTGCCCTGAAGAATTTTTCACTTCATTGAACCTGTTCATCACCACAGAAAAAAGTTACGTTCAT